>JAIUZE010045396.1:0-15219 GCA_022085475.1 Heliosperma pusillum | reverse complement strand
CCCCTAAGCAGAGATGGCTAGTACTTAAGCTGGTTCCAACCCCAAAACGGATTAGGCAACCATGCCCCGACTTGGATATAAACCCACCAAGCCGAGACACAAAAGCTATCAAGCGGCAAACTCCGTATGCTCGTTAAAGATAGTATGGCCTATCAATGTCATGGTCCAAGATACTCATTTAGAATTAGAATGGTCAAGAAGCCATATACTCATAATTCTCTATGGGTACTTAGTCAACACGACACCAACCATATAATCAAACAGTCACGGGAAAAACTTCCTATCATGTGACTAATTGCATATAAATCATATTCAAATAACATATCGCCTCATATCTACTAAGACTAATTCATTAATTAAATACAACCTTACTTGAAGACAAATCCCCGACCCGAGTCCCGCGACGGGTCATCAGTCAAATCGGGGCTGACTAGATCTTAGTTTGACCAAACCCGTTGGATCAAACCGCTAGAAGCAGAGTCTTTATCACATAGACATAAAATCAACATATTCATTACATGTTATTTTATTACTACTTCTAACATGTGAATTATCATATTATACCCAAAACCCGCTTGACTTAAATGATCTCAACGTAAACTAATCTCGTATTATAATTTCTAACATGTGAGAAATAATAATTTTATGAAAACCTTTTTAATTAAATATTTTATTTATTAATATTTCCCACTTGCTAAATATTACAAAACACGATAAAAATGACGATAACTCAAAAACCGACACTAGTCCCAAGGTGGGACCCACGGGCTGAATTGGGCCGGACCCACATGGGCCTGTTTTGGGCCTCACGGACAGAATTGGGCTGTTTTGGCCTTTGATTCGATTTTACTAAAAACCGTTTCCTAATATTTCCCGCATGCTTTAACATAATTAAAACCCGTCAAAACAACAATTAAACAATCAAACATTGACACAACCCAAAGACCAAAACCCGGACCCACCATGGACCAACCCAGACCGGTCTGAACCGGCCTGGACCGGCCTGGTTTGGACCGGTTTTCCAGCCACCACTTCGGCCACCACCAAACAACAACCCCAAATTTCCAAATTAATTCTAACATGTTTTTAATTAATCAACACCCATTTTAACAACCAATTTAACCATCCATCATACAACAATCATCATCATGAAGAAATCATAAAAATATAACAAGAACCACCAACATGTTATAAAATCATAAAACACCATACTAACTACTACTTAACATGTTACTAACTAAAAATCATAAAATCATAATAATATGAACAAAAACTAAAGATGAACCAAAACTAAAGAAAAACCAAAGCTAAATTAACTTTATCCGTCGAGTAACTCGGAATCGTTACCTTAGCTAGAAAAATCAATTAGCACCAAAATAAGAAGTATAAACTAAGAACCCGTCTTCTAATCTTCCCCTAATATATACGAGTCACCAAACTCGTCTTCAAAATCTTCCCCTATAAGAAATGACAAGTAAAACATTATTAGAAGTAAAAATAGATTTTCCATAATTAAAGTGTTGAAAACGATTTGGACGGAATTGAAAATAAACCGTACTAAGAAGATGGGGAGCGTAAGCGTAGTTCCGTAGAAATATAAGTTGGACGTATTAATTCGAGAAAATGAAGGTTTTATGAAGGTTTTGCTCAAGAACGATAAGAACGGCTGAAGAAACGGAAAACGCTCAGACGATTAAAGAAAGTTGATATTTTGATCTTAATTTGATTTGTTGAAAAATGACAAGTCTGTTTTGTGAGTAAAGTGGAGTGTGTGAGCCGTGAGTTTATAGAGCAATACGTGAGTTGGGTTTTGAAATTGTTGTTATGGAATCGACCCGGTATAATAATTATATTACCGTAATTAATTAGATATTAAGTTAATTGAATTAAATATCAAGATATTATGTTATTGTAATGAAAAGAAAGAAAATATCAAGGTCAAAGAGAGAGGAACAACCGTGTGATATGGTGACTGTCGGGTCAGTTTTGTAAACGATTTGCGTAATTTTCGTTAACTGATCGATCAAGTTAATAAATATCTAGATATTTTGATTAGTTTATTCAAAACAATTAAAATATCTTATGGTGAGTGGAAAGCGATGACACGCGCGTGTGACTCATGCCAAAGTCGAGTTTTAAATTTTGTTTCGCGCTTTACGATGAGTCGGGCATAGTTAAATGACGTTCGGTTAAAACCGTAAACGTTATTCTTTAAATTCCGAATAAATTCAAAATAATTATATTAAATTATGATAAATCTTAATAAATCTAAATAAAAATAAATCAAAAATATTATTTTTTTAAATAAAATTTCGGTCTTCATACTGATGAGACGAGTCGGGAAAAAGTCAACGGAAGTCAAAGTTGACTGAAAAGTCGAGAAAAGTCGAAGATGACTTAAAAGTCAAGAAAAGTTTATGACGACTTAAAAGTCAAGAAAAAGTCAATGACGACTACTTTAAAAAGTCAGGAAAAGTCAAGACGACTTAAAAACGGTCTTTTCATGGAATCCCTCAAAAATTCCAAATACGAACGCGGAATTTCAAAATAAGACTCGGAACAAAAATTCCTATTTTAAAAACTTAAGTTCTACTGAAAAGTGTTAGTAAATATTTTAACTAGAAAAATCGGCATTTTTCGGGTTGTTACATACAGTATTTCCGCAAATTAATTCACATGCTTGTATGTTTTATTTTTCCGCATTCGCGAGGGTTGTCACTGGTAAAGTGGGGGAATGAGAGTTCATAGCACTTAACGATTAGTGCTCAAATTAAAACATAGGTAAAACCGACTCAAAGATTAACATATCAAAACCCTCTCGAAACATGCGATATAAGTGATTGGGATATCATATATTCTAAACATGAATATTTAATGCTATTACGTAAATTTATACGATGAACGAACCGTACAAACTATTATAAATGAGAACATAAGGAAATAAATAGAAGAAGAATTCAGGTGGTGCCAGCCGATCAAGATGACCGGCTGCCGGCTCCCTGGCTGGCACTTCAGCAACAATCGAGAACCATCAAAAATACAGGATGTCCCAGCCAGTCAAGTGGACCGACGGCCGGCTAACCGGTTGACACCACATACCATGGGAGAAAAATAGGAAAGAAAGGGGGGTGTCTCAGCCAGTCGGCCACTTACATAATACCAAAAATATTTCTAAACACTAATTTCACATCAGCCACACTCCCAGCCGGTTAGCTGACCGGCGGCCGGTCGACCAGCTGGGACTACATATACACCAGAATCATCACACAACACCAATAATCATCAATAATCATCAACAACTATCAACAATCATTAACCAACACAAATTCTAACACTACTCATCCAATTCTAACCATATTCACTAATATCAAAACACATTAAATGTCTAATAATTGTCACTAGACATTTAGTAAACATCAATTAAAGCATTAAAGCACGTATTGATATAGAGTAACCCTTCACCGTTACCTTTGTGCGTCTTCAACCGTCTTCTAAGTCTTCCTCCACGAGGTAGTAGTCCTTGTCGGGGTCTTGAAGGTCTCCACCTAAACAAGGACACCAAAAGATGAATACAATTCACCTTTGAGAAAGACGGAAAAATTGAAAATGAGAAAGACGGTAATTTTATTACCACACAAGGTAGAAGAGGATAAGAGAGGAAGATTATGATGAAAATCAAGGGATTTGAGTGAGGAATGAATGAGTAGTGAGGAGTTAGAGTTGATCCTAAAATGGTGGTTAGGGTTATGGTGGTTTGGTGAGGAAGAAGAAGTGAGTGGAAAAACATGGGGGAGTTAGGGTTATAAAAACGTGAGTGGAGGAATGCATGAGGAAAAAGCCCAAAATTCCGCTTAAGGCGTAACCCACATGGAATTCCGAGTAAAGTCTGAATACGGACTCGGAATTGCTAAACTAGACACGGGAAACTATGTTCTAAACTAAATCTAAAATTACGCTAATCAATAATAATATAATATTATTAAAATAAATATAGGGTACCTTTGCGGGTGTTACACGTTCCGTAAGAGATGGTGTCATTGGGAGGCGTGCTTATGAAGTTCATGGGACCAAAGGAGTTGGTTTCCGAATTTGTAATAGAATATTTGATTTTCTATTCTAGGAAAGGACATACTAGGATTTTTATTTTATGCTTGCATTTTATTAATAAGTTTGCATGCATTGCCAAATTGCCATAACATGACATGCATATTTTATCGATTCTTCGACCGTGTCAATTAAAATTATCGTTAATTCATTGATTTAGTTCACTTAAACAAGATAGATAATAAATTGACATGACGTCTCATAATAAATTGAGATCAAGCCTTACCAAATGATAGAACCCATGAATCCCAATTTTGCAAGGAAGTAGGCTCGGCTCACCGGGGTGCTAAACTTGTTACGTTGGGTAAGTGGGGTAATAAAAGTTATTATTTCGAAATTTGGATTGAACTCAACGGAAGTATTCGCGACCGTAGCCGCATGTGTTCCAGGCTTAAGATAAACATTAAAGTAATATTATCGACCGAGAATTCTAATGTAGAATCGATTAAAGAGTTAATCCACCGAATTATATTAATAAGGGATGAATCGGCTTACCGTGCCCAAGTTGATATGACTTTGGATCTCGGAATCATTTATGATAGTTGGGTAGAGGTCACTATATAAATGCTTAACTTGTTTAAAATGTTTACAAGTTTAAAACGATAATTGTTAATTACTTCCTCCATCTCCATTTTGTACTTTCATTTTACCACAATGGATACATGTCAATCTACCGTACCTATCACCATTGATTCATATCACAAATCATTTGATGAAATTTGCGCTCTTTATAATCTTGATACAACTAGAGAACTTCATTTGGGAATTGGTTCTGACGGGAATTTCAACTTTGTTACCTCTTCCAAACCCCCTTTGCCAAATCTTTTGGTGAAAGAGTCTTGGGAAAACAATCTCACCAAGGAGACTTGGGAAAAAAATCTCACCAAGGAGATACAATCCTTGTCTTTGGAAGCAAGGAAAGATCAAGAGGCTAGTGGGAGTACTAGCAAGAAAAGTCTTGCACCTAAGATGAAATGGTTCAAAAATAAGGGGAAGAAAGGTAAAAAGTATAAGAGAAACGGAAAAGGTAGTAAGACTACCAAAGGTCCGCAATTCAATGATGAATGCAATTATTGTCATGGCATGGGTCATTGGATGAGGAATTGTCCCATGTACTTGGAGCATATTAGAGATGGACTAGTGATTCCACTCGGTAATATTCTCTCCGAAATTTTTGTTATTGATATAAATTATACCTCCACCTCAACATGGGTATTGGATACCGGTTGTGGTTCTCACCTTTTTAATCATTTACAGAGGCTAAGAAACGTGGAGAAGCTGGGCAAGGGTGATGTGGATCTACGACTTGGAAATGGAGCTAGGGTAGCTGCCACTTCTAAAGGGACCTACGTACTTGTTTTAGCAAATGGTTTTGAATTGTACTTGAATAATTGTTATTTTGTACCTTCTTTGTCTAAAAACATAATATCTGTAGCCATGTTGGACATGGAAGGTTTTACTTTTGTGATCAAAAACAATTGTTGTATGATTTCAAAGAATGACTTGGTCATAGCCCAAGGTAATTCTTTTAATGGTATTTATGTTCTTGGGCATCTAACTCAACCAGAGATATCTATAACATCCAATAAAAAAACTCAAGTCAAGTGATCCAAATGAGTCATACATTTGGCATTGTCGATTAGGTCACATAAATGAGAATCGCATCAAAAGACTAGTATCGACTAGTATAATTAAACCGTTTAATTTTCAATCTTTTGGAATATTGGAATCTTGTCTCCTAGGGAAAATGACTCGTAATCCTATTAGTGGTAAAGGAACACGAGCAAGTGAACTATTGGACCTTATACATACCTATGTGTGTGGACCAATGACTATTTCTGCTAGGGGTAATTATGACTACTTCATTACATTCACTGATGATTTAAGTAGATATGGGTATATCTACTTAATCAAATATAAAAGTGATGCTTTTGAGAAATTCAAGGAAATTCAAAATGAGATAGAAAACCAATTGAACAAAAAGATCAAAGCATTGTGATCCGATCGTGGTGGTGAGTATCTTAGTAATTAATTTGATTCACACTTGAAGAATTGTAGCATTGTATAACAACTAACACCACCTGGAACATCCCAACTTAATGGTGTGGTCGAAAGGAGAAATCGAACCCTACTTGATATGGTTCGATCAATGATGAGTCAAACCGAGTTGCCATACTCATTTTGGGGATTCGCAATCCAAACCGCCATAATATCGTTGAATAAAAGCCCGACCAAAGCAACCGAAAAGACTCCATATGAGATGTGGAAAGGGAAAGTCCCAAATTTGTCCTATATGAAGATTTGGGGATGCGATGCTTTTGTTAAGGTAAAGACCGACAGTAAGCTAGCCCCAAGATCCGAAAAGTGCATTTTCGTAGGTTTGTCCAAACAACTCACGTGGTTACTACTTCTACAAACCTCAAGAAAACAAAGTGTTTGTGTCTAGTGAGGTTGCCTTTTTAGAGAGGGAACATATTTCTAACAGACAGAGTGGGAGAAAATTTGAACTTGACGAAATTCAAGAGTCACAAACCGAAGAGGAGACGCAATAAGATGTTCCTTCTTCGTCCAATTCTGTTGTTATTCCATCTGTACTGATGCGTGTATTTTATATGGACTTTCTAGTCCATTTATGCAAGCATTTCTATGTCATTTAGGTGATATTATATCACTATATACCCCTATTTGGCTACTTTGTACTTTCATTACTATTTTGTAGGTACAAGCTGCATAGTAGCAGAAACCGAGCCGAAACTGTGACACCCTCAAAAATCGCGGAAAAATTAAACACGTACTTTCTAAATAAAAACTGCATGGATATGTTTGTAATAGGTTCATTTGAGTAAAAACCTGTAATTTTTAAAACCTGAACCTGTTATAAAGATATCCTAATAGAAGGTGTCAAATAATGCAAGGTCTAAACAAACTTATTTACATAACCATCGCTATAAATAGCGGAGAACAAAATGATACAAAACAAATGTACAGAGGGAGACATATGTCCCTAAAAGTGTGACATACGTGTCACTACAAAATGGGAACCAATCTAGGTTCCAAGGTTACTTTGCTCGCTAGCTCGTCCGTGTACCCCATATAAGCATCACCTACCTGTCAATCGCATTTTATACAAACACGAAAGCCACAGTCAGTGGGGAGTAACTCCGAGTCCTCCCAGCCACGAAATGTCAAGTTAATATAACATGGAAGCATATAAATATGAGCAAATATAATACATAGCCCATATAAAGGCCAGACCATCAAGCTTTTCATGTAAAACATTCAATATAAACAACATATAGTCCTAGCATGTGAATACTAGACCAACTCAAGCTACACTATCATGTGAGTCACATATCATACGGGAATCCAAACTCTATCAACCATAGCCGGCTTGCATCTCACCTTCTATGTTTCATAGAATCATCAAACAAGAAAGGGCAATATATCTAGAGACAGGCATAAGTTCCTAGTACAGTCAATAGTCACTTTGTAACTCGAGTCTATACCACGAGGTAGGGAAGCTAGTATTTTAGCTCAGAGGTTACATTTAAAACATGGCCAAGATACAACTCAACCCTAATCCTAGACTGCGCAGACCTAGAGAAATGCGGATAAAACCACCGCACCCAAGACTCATGATAAAACCACATGAGTACCCTAAGGAGTCCACCAAAGGGTTGGCTAGTACTTAAGCTGACCATCCACTCACAAAATAGGCAGAAAAGTCATGCCCCAGCTTGGATATAAACCCACCAAGCCGGGAACACAAAGGCTATTAAGCCGTGAACATACACTCGTCAAAGACTATAATGACCTATCTATGACAATAACTGAAAATACTCACTTAAGACCTCGTCCCAAGTGAATACTTTAGCCAACTTAACAATAAAAAGGGCAAAAAGTCCAAACTTGTAAATACAAATGATCCCAAGCTAGCATATGGACGACTACATACAAATATAATCAAATGACAATCCAACATTCCAAACCAACATGGCCAAGGCATTAAAATATAACATTCAATATCAACCATAGTCATCCAAACTTACCCCAAAGACAAATCCCTGACCCAAGTCCCGCGACGGGTCATTGGTCAAATCAGGGCTGACCGGTTAAACCTAATTTGACCAAACTTATTCGGTCATATTGGCCCAGCTCAGAGTCTTGACTCATTTTGACTCAAATCACACAATTCGACATAATACAATTCATGTGAAAATTATCAACATAAGGAAAAATTATTCCAACTTATAAGCTAACCCATTTCCAACAATTTCTCATAATAATAAAAATTACTAATACGCCAAAATATCAACATGTTCAATTGTACAAATGACAAACACAAAGCATCAAACAAAGGCTCAAACACACAACCCGAACAACAGCCAAACCCGGCCACACACATGCCACAAACACGCCACAAACACGCCGCAAACACGTCACAAACACGCCCCACACACGGCCTGTTTTGGGGCTGTTTTGGGCAGCCCTACTATCTCCTTCCTTTTCCATCAAAAACCCGTCTCAACAATGATACAAAACCATTCCAACAACACACAACCATTATCAATTCAATTCAACACTACAAACATATGAAATAACCATAAAACTAATAAACTTAACAACAATAATTCATATGAATAAAACCTAACAAATTACTACTCACATAACATCCAACACATAACAAATGTAACATTATATCGTCGAGTAACTCGGAATAGTTACCTTAAGCTAGAAAAACGAAAGTAACCCTTGAGAAAACCCTAAAAACCGCGACTACCCTTCGTCCTCTACTATATATGAGTCTCCTAAGTCGTCTTCATGATCTTCACCTATTTAAAACAACAAAAACACAACAATTATCACATAAACCGAAATTATACCCAAAAATAAGCTTAAATCGAAATTAGGGAAACTGGAATTAAAACATACTAGGATGTAGATCTTGAAGAGAGGATTCCGAATATATAAATTTTGCGAAAATCGGACTAGAAACGAAGAAGTTATGCTGAAATTACGATTGTAAGTTTTTTTTTTTTTTTTTTTTTTTGATGTTGATAGAACGAAAAAATGAAAATGAAAATGAAACCTAAGGGAGAGGGGAAGGCTGGCTGGTTGCCATAAGGATCATGGGTATTGGGTCTATTTTTTTTACTCGGTTTTGGTTCGATTTGACGGGAATTCGAATTATTCGTCAAACGCGATTTCCGACAACGCTAAAGTTTTTAAACACGAGTTTACTAGAAAATTAAGTACCCCAATGCCCTATATCCTAACCCATTTACCCAACGACCGTAAGGAATAGAAAATCCCATTTTTACGACTTTTCTTTGAAATACTCTTTTATTAAAGAAAAAGGTTTAAATATAGTTTAAATTACTTTTAAACATTTCCAAACTATCAAAAATAATTATATTACTTCAAAATAAAATAAAATTATATTTTATCGAATTATTATTATTTCAATTAAATTAATATTAAATTAAAGTTGATTTAAAATATTACTTTTAAAATATAATAACGGTCCAAATTTACGGGGTGTTACAATCATCCCTCCTTTTAAAAAGTTTCGTCCCCGAAACTTAGAAGAAAGAATCATTGTATATATATAAGTCTATCTTTTAAAATCAAATAAATAAAATTTTCAAGATATGAACGTATGAAAATATAAGTGTCCTTTCAATGGAACGGAGATACTCTTGTCGATCACTCAAGAACATCAATATTCCAATTCAAAGACATAAAAATACACTTTTACACCAACGAATGAGCAAACTAATTATCGGACGTCTCCAATAACAAGCTTTAACACCCATTGACGTTAAAACCAGGGAAAAACATTAAAATATTTTTAACACCTTTAGTTTAAAATTTTTATAATAAGGGTAATAACTCCACTAGCTATAACTAAATTCTAACTACGGTTTCTAAACACTAAGCAAGGACTATTAACGCGGAGAATACGTAAGAAAAAGGAATAACCTCACGAGAAGAGTTCGGGATATTTAGCTAACATAGAAGATTCAGGCTCCCAAGTTTCTTCTTCGACATTTCCACAACGCCAGAGGACACGAACTAGGGGCACAACTTTGCTCCTAAGTTGCTTGTTTGCTCTTTCGAGGATCCGGATCGGCCTTTCTTCCAAAGTCAAGCTAGGCTCTAAATCTAGAATTTCCTCTTGAATGACATGGCTCGGATCACTAATGTACTTCCTTAACTGAGATACATGGAAGACATTATGAACCTTGCTCAAATTCGGAGGCAACTCCAAACGGTAAGCAACGGAACCAATCTTTTCAAGCACACGGAATGGACCAATATATTTGGGACTTAGCTTCCCTTTTACACCAAACCGTTTCACCCCTTTCATAGGTGATACCTTGAGGAATACTCGATCATCAACTTCAAAGGCAAGTGGTCGACGACGGATATCGGCATAAGATTTCTGTCGGTCTTGAGCGGATTTCATGCGCTCTCTAATGATCTGAACCTGATTGACGGTCTCAGTCACCAAATCGGGTCCTAACACATGAGCATTTTGGACTTGATCCCAACAAACAGGAGTACGACACTTCCTACCATACAAAGCTTCATAAGGTGACATTTTAATAGAGGCTTGATAGCTATTGTTGTAGGAGAATTCAACAAGAGGTAAACATTTCTCCCAAGAAGTATGAAAATCTAAGGCACAAGCTCGGAGAAGATCCTCTAATGTCTGGATAGTCCTCTCAGTCTGTCCGTCTGTAGCGGCATGAAAAGCTGTACTCATTAGTAGCTTACTACCCATGGCTTCTTGTAAAGCAGTCCAGAAACGAGAACAGAATCTAGGGTCTCGGTCTGAAACTATATCTTTAGGAACTCCATGGTAGCGTACTATCTCTTTCACATAGGCACCAGCTAGAACATTTAAATTCCATGTTTCCTTGATCGGTATAAATCTAGCACATTTGGTCAGTCGATCTACAACTACCCAAACAGCATCCTTTCCACCAGTAGTTCTAGGTAAAGCCATCACAAAGTCCATGGCAATGGACTCCCATTTCCAAAGAGGAACATCCAAAGGTTGTAGCAAACCTCCGGGTTTCTGATGCTCAATTTTCACTTTCTGGCAGGTAAGACATTTGCTAACATAATCTAGGACATCAATCTTCATTCTAGGCCACCAAAATTGTAATCTCAAGTCTTTATACATCTTGTCACCACCAGGATGAATAGAATAAGGAGAAAGGTGAGCCTCAACAAGGATCCTCTTTCTCAACTCAGCTACATTCGGAACATACATCCTACCATGGTAACGAAGATATCCATCACTATCCACCACACAATCCTTAGCTTGCCCAAGCTGAATTTTTGCTTGAATGGATTTGAAAGTAGCATCTTCAGGTAGGCAAGTACGGATCTCACGGTAAAAGTCAGGTTCTGCACTCAAGGCACTAAGATGATCAAAGCCCTTCTCAACCAGGCTTATCCCTAACTTTTGAAATTCTACGATAAATTCATGAGGTAATTCACGGATAGTGTTCAAAGAGTGACAAGTCTTTCTACTCAAAGCATCGGCCACCACATTTGCTTTCCCTTCATGATAAATTAATTCAGCATCATAATCATTCACTAACTCTAGCCATCTTCTTTGCCTCATATTCAACTCTTTCTGGGTAAAAATACATTTCAAGCTTTTATGGTCGGTATAAATTCGGCAATGAACTCCAATAAGGTAATGTCTCCATGTCTTCAAGGCATGCACCACCGCAGCTAACTCAAGATCATGAGTCGGATAATTCACCTCGTGAACTCTCAGCTGTCGAGAGGCATAAGCAATAACCTTTCGATTTTGCATTAAGACACAACCTAGACCATATTTTAAAGCAACACAATAAACATCATAGTCCACACCATCCTCAGGTAAGGTCAACACTGGAGCAGTAGTCAACCTAGTTTTCAATTCCAGGAAAGCATTCTCACATTCATCGGTCCACACAAACTTAGACTCCTTCTTCAACAATTGAGTCATCGGTCTAGCTATCTTAGAAAAAATTTTCACAAATCGACGGTAATAACCCGCCAAACCAAGGAAACTTCGAATCTCAGTCACATTTTTCGAACTCTTACAATCAACAACGGCTTCAATTTTGGCAGGATCTACCATAATACCATCTTTGGATATGACATGTCCAAGAAAAGCTACTTGATGCAACCAAAATTCACATTTAGAGAACTTAGCAAACCACTTTTGACAACAAAGAATGTCTAAAATGATACGGAGATCTTTGACATGATCTTCATCATTCTTTGAGAAAATTAAGATATCATCAATGAATACTACAACACATTTATCGAGGTACTCACTAAAGGTACGATTCATTTGATCCATGAAGATAGCAGGAGCATTAGTCAATCCGAAAGGCATCACTTTAAATTCGAAATGTCCATATCTCGTGCTGAAAGCAGTCTTAGGAATATCGGATTCACGAACTGGAATTTGATGATAACCCGATCTAAGATCAATCTTGGAAAAAGTAGAAGCACCACGTAATTGGTCAAAGAGATCATCAATTCGTGGAAGAGGAGCAGGAACAGGTTCGTTTTGTTGATTCTGAAGAATCTGAGTAAGAGCTTGTAGGATTGCATTATCTACAGCTTTTCTTGGAGGAGCCATCTTACAAAAGAAGACATTGGCTTACTTAACAAAAACTTACTTAACAAATAGCAATCACAAAAAGACTACAACATAAAGTCCTAAATCTACCCATCCTACCCATCTCTCAAGTTTATTATTTCAAGGTCAAGTTATTTATAGTAGGGTGCACAAACGTGCGTTGGGAGCAAATAAGCTCTGATACCAACTGTGACACCCTCAAAAATCGCGGAAAAATTAAACACGTAATTTCTAAATAAAAACTGCATGGATATGTTTGTAATAGGTTCATTTGAGTAAAAACCTGTAATTTTTTTTTTTAAACCTGAACCTGTTATAAAGATATCCTAATAGAAGGTGTCAAAACATGCAAGGTCTAAACAAACTTATTTACATAACCATCGCTATAAATAGCGGAGAACAAAATGATACAAAACAAATGTACAGAGGGAGACATATGTCCCTAAAAGTGTGACATACGTGTCACTACAAAATGGGAACCAATCTAGGTTCCAAGGTTACTTTGCTCGCTAGCTCGTCCGTGTACCCCATATAAGCATCACCTACCTGTCAATCGCATTTTATACAAACACGAAAGCCACAGTCAGTGGGGAGTAACTCCGAGTCCTCCCAGCCACGAAATGTCAAGTTAATATAACATGGAAGCATATAAATATGAGCAAATATAATACATAGCCCATATAAAGGCTAAACCATCAAGCTTTTCATGTAAAACATTCAATATAAACAACATATAGTCCTAGCATGTGAATACTAGACCAACTCAAGCTACACTATCATGTGAGTCACATATCATACGGGAATCCAAACTCTATCAACCATAGCCGGCTTGCATCTCACCTTCTATGTTTCATAGAATCATCAAACAAGAAAGGGCAATATATCTAGAGACAGGCATAAGTTTCTAGTACAGTCAATAGTCACTTTGTAACTCGAGTCTATACCACGAGGTAGGGAAGCTAGTACTTTAGCTCAGAGGTTACATTTAAAACATGGCCAAGATACAACTCAACCCTAATCCTAGACTGCGCAGACCTAGAGAAATGCGGATAAAACCACCGCACCCAAGACTCATGATAAAACCACATGAGTACCCTAAGGAGTCCACCAAAGGGTTGGCTAGTACTTAAGCTGACCATCCACTCACAAAATAGGCAGAAAAGTCATGCCCCAGATTGGATATAAACCCACCAAGCCGGGAACACAAAGGCTATTAAGCCGTGAACATACACTCGTCAAAGACTAATGACCTATCTATGACAATGACCGAAGATATTTACTTAGGACCTCGTCCCAAGTGAATACTTTAGCCAACTTAACAATAAGAAGGGCAAAAAGTCCAAACTTGTACACACAAATGATCACAACCTCGCTTATGGAAGGCTACACATGAGTATAATCAAATGATAATACAACATTACAAAACAACATGGCCAAAGCATCTAATTTCCAAAATATAAATTATAAATATTTAAGCATCATTTTATAATATTCATTATCAACCCCAAGTCATCCAAACTTACCCCAAAGACAAATCCCCGACCCAAGTCCCGCGACGGGTCATTGGTCAAATCAGGGCTGACCGGTTTAAACCTAATTTGACCAAACTCATTCGGTCATATTGGCCCAGCTCAGAGTCTTGACTCATTTTGACTCAAATCACACAATTCAACATAATACGATTCATGTGAAAATTATCAACATAAGGAAAAATTATTCCAACTTATAAGCTAACCCATTTCCAACAATTTCTCATAATAATAAAAATTACTAATACACCAAATATCAACATGTTCAATTGTACAAATGACAAATACAAAGCATCAAACAAAGGCTCAAACACACAACCCGAACAACAGCTAAACCCGGCCACACACATGCCACAAACACGCCACAAACACGCCATAAACACGCCACAAACACGCCCCACACACGGCCTGTTTTGGGGCTGTTTTGGGCAGCCCTACTATCTCCTTCCTTTTCCATCCAAAACCCGTCTCAACAATGATACAAAACCATTCCAACAACATACAACCATTATCAATTCAATTCAACACTACAAACATATGAAATAACCATAAAACTAATAAACTTAACAACAATAATTCATATGAATAAAACCTAAAAAATTACTACTCACATAACATCCAACACATAACAACTGTGACATTATATCGTCGAGTAACTCGGAATAGTTACCTTAAGCTAGAAAAACGAAAGTCACCCTTGAGAAAACCCTAAAAACCGCGACTACCCTTCGTCCTCTACTATATATGAGTCTCCTAAGTCGTCTTCATGATCTTCACCTATTTAAAACAACAAAAACACAACAATTATCACCTAAACCGAAATTATACCCAAAAATAAGCTTAAATCAAAATTAGGGAAACTGGATTTAAAACATACTAGGATGTAGATCTTGAAGAGAGGATTCCGAATATATAAATTTTGCGAAAATC